>QANX01003238.1:0-19974 GCA_003254975.1 Ochetophila trinervis
TCTTTGCAGATATTCCAAAAAAAAAACACGCTAGCAAATTGCGTCCATAAAGTGTGTATTTTTTTTTACTAGCATGGTTGTCAAAATGTCAATCATTTGCAAAAAGTTTGAGATAGGTCGGTAAAGATTTTAGGTTTAGGCAAAAGGATCAATGTTCTACTGAACTAAGCGTGCACAATAACAAAACGTAAGCAAGGAATTGGTCATGCACCTGCCTGCATCAACTTTTATCCCTCTGTCATGCACCTGCATAGACTAATTTTTACTCCAACTTTCTATTATTACCCAAAATGCATCGTGTATCCTAAAATGCACTAATAATTTTATATAATGTATTTTTTTATTACAAATAAGAAAAGAGAATTCAGGTATACTCTTAATAGTTTTACCATTTAGACAAGCCTACAAGTACAATTTTATATAATGTATTAAATATATATATATATTTGCTCAAAATATAATGTATTAAATACATATATGTATTCAAATCTCTATCATAAGATGAAAAAAAAAATTGTGAAAAAAAAACTGTTAATGGAGATGTGCTAGCATAGTTGAAGAACCGTTTAAAGAAATGTTTATAATAAATTAAAAATTGTAATTAAGCATGGAAAGATACTATTTTCGTAAATAGAAATACAATATATCAAAGAAGTATTTAATTAAAATTTTAAAATACTTCTAGATTTTATTTTTTAAATGTTCACAAAATTTAAAAATATTATTTTATTTTTTATTAAACTATAATTTTTATAAATTCTTTTTGAATTTTTATTTGCCCTATATATATATCATGTATCTAAAAATTCTATAAATACATTTTTGTTCAAAAAGAAAATTTTAAAACTTTAAATACATTTTTGTTCAAAGGGGTTGGTGTTATATGTCACAGTGTCACTCATTTTCTTATCTTTCACTTCATTTGAATAAATAATAGCTTTAGGTATTGTTTGATAACCCATTCATTTATGATTTTTAGTTTTTGTTTTTGAATTTTTTGAAAATCAAAAATGAAAATGCGTTTGATAATCATTTTCATTTATTTTTTGAAAAAACAAAAAACAAAAAATGCGTTTGATAACCATTTTTCATTTTTAAAATCTAAAAACCATTTTTATTTTTCTTTTAGAAAAAACATTAAGAAGTCATTTTCATTTTCATTTTCAGTTTTTTTTTTTTATCCTTGATAATTTTAAGATACAAGACAACTCGAACAAGACTTGAATATGAGACTGTCCATACTGACACCGTTCATATGTGGTCAAGACAACGAATTGCTCGAACAAGGCTGAAACTTGGGACTGTCCGGTCCGAGCTGGAATCCAAGACTGTCCGGTTGAGGCCGGAACCCGAAAATGCCTGGTCAAAGCCGCAACCAGGGGCTGCCTGGTCGGAACTACAACCTGGGACTGCCGGTCCGAGCCGGAACTCAGGATAGCCTGGTCCGGGACGGAATCCAGGACAGCCCGATCTGTGCCGGAACCTAAGACAACCCAGTCCGGGTCGCAATCCGAGACCGTCCATTTCAGGCCGCAATCTGGGCTAGAACCCAGGACCACTTTTTCAGGGGACCAGAACCCAGGACAGCTCGGTCGGAGCTGGAACTCGAGACCTCCCGATCGGGGCAAGAACCCGGGACTGTCCAGTCCAGGTCAGAACATGGGACTACCCAGTCCAAGCTGAAACCCGAGACCCAGGATAGCTCGATCGGGGCCAGAATCCGGGACTGCCATGTCGGGGCTGAACCCAAAACCGCCCGGTTAAGGCCAGAACTCGGGACCGAGCGGTCCGGGCTAGAACCTGGGATAGCCCGGTCGAGGGCAGTACCCGAACCGCCAGGATTGTCTGGTCTGGACTGGAATCATGGATCAAGACAGCCTTATTCAAGTCGAAACCTGGGACACTACGGTTAGAGCCAAAATCTGGAATCGACAATAATCGAATATGAATTTGTTTAAATTTATTTATATAAGTTTTAAAAATAATAATTATCAAAATAATTTTTTTGCATAAAAAAAATCAAAAAATGGTTGTTGTTTTTCATTTTTTTCCTTTTAGCAAAAACATAAAACCAAAAACAAAAACTAAATGCGTTAACAAACGGACTCTTAGCTTTTTGGTTTTTGTTTTCACTATCTCCAGCGGTAAAGCCTATTCAATTCTATAAATACTTACTTTTTCCTCATTGTTTTTCTCATATAATTCTCAACCAACTCCACCGTTAATTGGTGCTATTTCTTCTCCAAAAAATGGCATTGAAATAGTTTTGATAGGTTGACTAAAAATAATGATGATGGCACTCAAATGGTGAAGGCTAAATGCAAAATTTTCCAAATAGAGCTTGCTGGCAATTCAAAATCTAGAATAACTTATTTAAAGGGACATTTAATAAGACATGCTCAAAAGAAAGAAAAAGATAAATCACAACTCAAGCTTGGTAAAAGAGATATGGGTGATTGATCTATTTTCCATTATGATTCTACTCGCATGTGTAAGGAATTTGTTGATTGTGTTATTACTCAAGAGATGGATTTTACTGTGTGGGTAAAGCTAAGTCCGACCAATTGGACCCGATGTATTGTTTTCACGATGGGATGACCTGACCTTTCGGTCGAGCTTGGCGAACAAAGTTGTTTGATCAAATTTGTTCGACCTTTCGTAATTGATCTTTGAATGAACCTATGTAATCTGATTATGACGATATGGGCCGGTCCCGTTGAAGTTCAGACATCCGAGAGTTAGGATATCCTTAAGCAATCGCTCAAATTATAGATTCCCAACATGACTAGTAGGAAGCCCAATCACGGAGACTTGTGGTCCAGCCCATTAGGGTTGAGGGTTTGGCTTCCTAGAGGGATTAAGAAACCTAAAAATCTGAGACACTATAAATACCTCACTATGGAATTGAGGTAAAGATTTTGAAATTCTTAACCTAAAAAGAATACTTTCTTTCTAGTTTCCATAAACACATCTGATTTGAGCGTCGGAGTGTTTTAGGCCGATACCTGACTGGTACACCAAAACCTTCACATTAGTTCTATTTTGAAAATCCACGACGGCAGATGGTGGAACGATTTTGCACCACTACAGTTTGGCACACCAGGTAAGAATTTATTTGCGAAAATCTCAAAGCTACAAATAGACGAAATTGAAAACTTCACAGAGGTTTAACTAGTAGCGGTGCAAAACCTAGTATGGCGAATCTTAATCAAGAAAAATCCCACATCTCAACGCCGACCTTGGAAGAATAACTGGTGGCGATGTAAGCAACCATGACAGGCATGCAAAACAAGATGACTTCCTTTATGGAACAAACCAGGAAGTTTAACTAGACCATCATCCATCGCCTCTTCGAGAGTCCCGTATCTTGGAATCAGAGGCCTCTTAAAGATGACCTTTCAGTCCCCGTCGTCCTAGAGCACAGTCGTGCACAGAGGAGTCATGATGTGACTAGAAGAGGTGTTGCACGGCCTGAGGCTATAAATCCCCATAAGATGGTTGAGTCAGGCCCGGCGCGGGTTTAGAGTCACACAAACTCTATACAGCCCCTTGACTAGATCCGAAGCCCAGTAGAAGTATCTTAAAAATGAGAGAAAATTCAAAACAAGAGGTGTGGTCATGACCTTGGAGCCCTCCCAAAAAGACTGATCGCAAGAGTGTGTGTAAGGAGACCTCTTGGTCTGACAATGAAATAAAAAGGTTGGTCCAAGAAGAATTGAAAAGGCAGAGGAACACGTTCAATGCAAGATATGAAGAAATCTCTATCGAGATAACAACACATTTCACTAGGCGAATAGAGAGGGTAGACCCACCTTTTCAACTTTCAGTTCTAAGTTTAGAACTCTATGATGGCAGCATAGATCCAAGGGAACACATATTGTGCTATCACGATGCAATAGTGCCACTCGGAAGACCCAAGGATAAGAAAAAAGGGTATGATGTGCAAGATGTTCGGCAACAGCTTGAAGGGACCTGTGCTGACATGATATTACGGATTGAAGTTGAGGTCCATCGACTCTTTTGGAGACCTATCCAAGAAATTCCAAAGGCAATTCACCTTTAGCATGAAGGTTAAAAAGGAGCCGAACCATCTCTTTTATGTGGTTCAACTCAGAGACTAAACTTTGAAGTCTTACACTTAGCGTTTCAATAAAGAGATGCTAGAGGTAACAAACTGCCATGACTCGGTGGTAGTACATTTTTTCAGAAAAGGTATGATCACTGGGACCCCGTTTTATGACTCTCTGACCATGAGAACACCAACAAAAAATGGTCGACGTCCAAAGTTGGGCATTTGAATTCGTGAAGCTAGAGAACGACCGAAGGATGTCAGCATGAGATAGGTTGAAAAAATAATCAGGACGGTACATGGACACAAAAAGAGAATTGTCATCAATGGAGACGCTTGAGCGCCAAAACCGTTCGGACAGTTGACCTCAATCACGTGTACCAGCCCCCGTGAAAAAAACAATTCACCCTGAGGCCTGTTCAAGGGATAAACGAAGTACTAGACCCTTTCAAGCATTACGGGATTAGGTTATCCCCCTCCCAACTAGTCGAGTGTCTGAAAGATTAGAGAGACGTAAGGTGTCCATTTAAGATGCAGGGCGACCCGCTTGACAGGGACAATTTCAAGTACTGCACCTTCCACGATGACTACAGCCACCTTTCCGAGGACTGCAAGCATTTAATGTGGGAAGTGAATAAGCTCGTAAAAGAGGAGAACCTAAGAGAGTTTGTCTCAATGGAAGACAAGGCCCCCCATAGTAGAAAAAGAAAATGGGAGATTCATGGTCGGGTGTGAATGAGGATCAGCTAGAGAAAAAGGCTACGGATTGTTTGGTAAACACAGTCCATGGAGAATTTGCCAGTGGGGCAAGACAATGGCAGCCATGAGGAGGCACTCTTAGGCAGTTGAGGTAGCAATTGTAGGGTCATTTGACAGAAGCATCACGACTCACCATAATACATTTACTAGTTAGGATGCCGAAGGTTTGCACTTCCTTTACGATGATGCCCTTATTATAAAGTTGACTATAAGTAGGTGCTTTGTGAAAAGGATTCTAGTCGCTACTGGCAGTTCGATGGATATAATCTTCTTGTCTACACTGAGGCAAATGAAGTTCGATGAGGGGAAGATTGAGAAGGTCACCCTCAATTTAGTTGGTTTTAATGGAGAGCCAAGCGCCGTCATTGAAAGAGTCGTCATGCCCATATCGACCCGAGGAAAAATTATACATTCAATAATGATGGTGACTGATATAGAATCAGCTTACAATACTATTCTCGGATAGTTGTGGCTAAATAAGATGAGGGCAGTTATCTCGACCTTCTACCATACCATTAAATTTTCAAATGGAAACTGAGTGGAAGTGATCAAAAGCGAGCATAAAGTAGCTCGATCTTGCTATGTTGAGGTAACCAAGGGGAAGTTCATTGCCTCATAGCAATCAAAGAGTCTCAAGGTCCTCGCAGTGGAACCGAGTAACGATGAGGAGGATCAAATTGAGAAGGTGCCGATTGACCCTGACTGCCTAGATCGGACAATAATGATCGAAACTTGCTTATTAGCCGAGACTAAGGAAAGACTTATTGATTTTATGAAAGAGAACCGCATTGCTTTGCTTGGGATACAAGCAATATGCTAGGAATTGACCTAGAGATGATCACCCACAAGCTGAACATAGACCCCTCGTTCAAACCAGTGAGGCAAAAGAGAATATACTTCACTCTGGAGAGGAACCAAACTCTAAATGAAGAGATAGATAAGCTCCAAGAGAACGGGATGGTAAAGGAAGTTCAGTATCCCGACTGGTTGGTAAGCTATGTGGTAATAAATAAGAAGAATGGGGAAAACAAGGTATGTATTGATTTTATAGACTAAATAAAGCCTGCCCGAAAGACAGTTTTGCACTCCCAATGATTGATCAACTAGTATACGCCATTGCAGGCCACGAGATGCTAAGCTTCCTCGATGCTTTTTTTGGGTACGACCAGATCATAATGCACCCAGACAACCAAGAAAAAATCGCCTTCATGACCAAAAGAGAAATCTATTGTTACAAGGTAATGTCTTTCAACGTGAAGAATGCTAGAGCAACTTACCAACATTTGGTAAACAGAATGTTCAAAGTTCATGATGTGGGCATCATAATTAATTTTTTTATTGCTCTCAGGAGTGTTTTTGCAAGGTGAGGAATCAATTTCTTTTTCTTGTTGCATTAGGAGTTGAATTCTCTTATTAAAGTATAAATACTTTATGGCGATTATTCTTCTCATTCCCTAGCCTTCTAATCCACGTTTTTAGATACAAGTTATTTAAGGGTTTGGTAGGGTGGATTTTTGTTTCCAATTATTGTTACAATATTTCTTGTGTGTTTTGGGGTTTCAGATTCTTTAATCTTGGGGTTTCGCATCAATTGGTATCAGAGCATTGGTTGAGATAAGTTCCTATCTATCTTTGTTTTCAATTTTTAATTTTTTTTTTTGTGTTCTTCGTTCATAATACTTTGATTCCCTTGAAAAAAAATGGTTGTGTTTGATTCGTGCATCATATTTTTATCTTGTTGATTTGGTTTTTTTTTTTTATTCAAAGAAAAAAAAAACCCTAATCGCACTACCAGACACCTGGGGTCACACCTGGGCGGGTATGTCCGCAAGGCATCTAAAAAAAAATCTGAATTTTTTTTTATTCTTTGTTCTTTTTGCTTAGGGTAATATTTGCTTTCCATTACTCTAATTATTATTTTTGCTTTTTTCTATTTACTTTCTTTCTTTTGTTAGGTTTTGAGATTGCGATAATTGCTATTTGTTTTTCTTGCTTTGATTTGTTGTGTTTAACTCTAAAGTACAACTTGATTCTATAGATTGTGAGTAGTAAAAGGCTTGAGTGGTGAGCACATTGAAGGTAAAAGCCAAAATTGTGTGAAACACATGAGGGAGAGAAGTAAGGATTTTCTTTACTAATCTTGTCTTGTAGAAATTAAGATGTCAAGAAGAGAAGGTAAAAAAGCCGTTTATTCCGAGGAGGAGCTTGAAAAGGAGATGACACCGGACATGAAGCTCTTTTACAAAGCCTTCAAAAGAGAATTTCGGAGGTTGAACAAGAAGATGGATGAGCTAAATGATAAAATAAGTGAAGTCTTTCTGATCGCCACAAATAACCCGAAGAAAGATAGGCCGCAAACTAGATATATAGAGCCATCGGGTTCCGAGGATGATGAAGTCTCAAATCATTCTATGAGGAGACGTCCAAGGAGGGAGGAACCAAGAGCTTGGAGACATGAGCATATTGAAAAAAAAGTCACACTTGCACCTTTATCTCTAATGGAGGTGTATTTTGAACAATTGAAATTATCCAAAAGTTCACATGGGGATTTGGAAAGTGAGTCAAATAAAAGAATTGAGTGTAAAGAGGCCAAGAGTGAAAATAGTATAAATAAAGGCCCAATGGTGAGTGTTTGCACAATCAAGAAAAATAAAGAGGAAAGCGCAATAGAGAAAAGTGAGAACAGTGAAAAGAAAAAGAATTTTAATGCAAAAGATAGAGAAGTCAATAGTGCATTTTTAGGCAAGAAAACAATATTATTAGTGAGTTTTCGAGAGGTTTTGCTTTATGAAACTAACATTAACTCGATTTGCCTAGTGTTTTTGTCTCTTTATTGCAGGACTTTGATGAGAAATCAAATTTGCGTGGAGTGCCTAGAACTATTAAATATGATAGGGATGTGAAACTTATGAGTTCCTTTGGGAAAGTTTTATGGGATGACACGTGGAGGATATTCAAACTAGGAGATTGGGGTTGGGTACACATGAGGAAAGAAAGGTTTACTAACAAAATGAAGTCTAAGTTGGATGCTAGAGGCAATCGACCTTTTCAAGTTCTTGAAAGAGTCAATGACAACGCATACAAAGTCACCCTTCAGGGTGAGTACAATGAGTCCGTTACTTTCAAAGTTTCTGATATTTTTCCTTTCAATATGGATTCAGATTCGAGGATGAATCTTTTTAAAGAGGAAGTGAATGATATGGGTATCATAAAGTCATATTCTAGGATTGGAGCAAAAGATGATGACATTATCTTACTTAGTCGACCAGTGATGCGTTCTCGAGCTAAGAAGATCAAAGAGATAATGCTTGGATTTGTAAAGAGAATTATGGATAAAGATCGATTCAAGTTTTCAAATGATTTGAACACTTTTCCAAGGCTTAATGATGATTTAAGCATGATGTCCAAGCAAAGAATGAAGGTGGTAATGATGCTCAGGAGTTGCGGAGACGAAACGACGTAGTTTTACAAATAAGCATTTTATAATGGCAGTTTCGTAATTTTAGCTATTTTCGGATTATAAAGGCAGTTTTGTAATTTAGCTATTTTCGTATTTTATTTTTTTAGGGTTAGTTTTAAGCCATAGGATTACTTTCTTAAAATTTAATGGTCTAGATTGTTTTTTGATTTAATCCTAATCCTTATATAAAGGGGGATCAATTCATTTGTAAGATAGATTTTAGTTTTTAAACAATTGAAAAAATTAATTTTCTTATTACTCTCAGGAGTGTTCTTGCAAGGTGAGGAATCAATTTCTTCTTCTTGTTGCGTTAGAAGTTGAATTCTCTTATCAAAGTAGAAATACTTTGTGGCGATTATTCTTCTCTTTTCCTAGCCTTCTGATCCACGTTTTTAGATACAAGTTATCTAAGGGTTTGGTAAGGCGGGTTCTTGTTTCCATTATTGTTATAATACTTCTTGTGTGTTTTGGGATTTCGGATTCTTTAATCTTGGTGTTGCGCATCAGATCAACTGGGAAAAACAATAGATATCTACATCGACGATATGTTGGTAAAGTCGGAAAAGGCCAAAAATCACCTCAACCACTTGAGACAAACTTTTTATGTGCTAGAAAAGTATAACATGAGGTTGAACCCGACTAAGTGCACCTTCGAGGTATCATCAAGGAAGTTCCTCTTGCACATAGTTACTCAAAGGGGAATATAGACAAACTCGGCCCAAATTATGGCCTTAATAGATATGCCTTCGCCTAGGAGCAAGAAGGACGTACAGAGGCTTAACGGCAGAGTGATGGCTCTGAGCAAATTCATATCAAAGTCTTCTAATAAATGCCAAAGTTTCATCAGGATTCTCAAGGGGAATACCAACTTTGATTTGACAAAAGAGTGCAAGATGGCGTTCCAAGACTTGAAAAAGTATCATGGTTCGCCCTCATTGTTAGTGAATTATTTGTAGATGGCTCGTCAAATGCCCGAGGCAGCAGGGCTGAAATCTTGTTGAAGAACTTAAAGGGCGACTTACTAGATCATTTTTTGCGTTTCGATTTCCAAGCTTCGAACAATGAGTTCGATTACGAGGCTTTGATTGTAGGTCTGGGTTTGATGAAGAAGTTTGGAGCAACATCGGTAGTGGTGTCGAGTGACTCCTAGCTGGTAGTGAATTAGGTGAATGTCACGTAAGCAAGTAAGTGCCCAACCATGGCCAAATATTTGAAGAAGGTTTAGTAGTTAATCTTGGGCTTTGAGAAAGTCAAGTTAAGGCAGCTTCACAGGGAGGAGAACAGTCATGCAGATGCTCTGGTTAACATAGTCTGGGCCATATGCCCTACTGACAAAAGAGCCATACCAATGGAATTTTTGGCCAAACCAAGCATCCAAGAGAATTATGAGGTGATGACTATTGAAAAGGAGGAATGAACTTGGATGGCAGAGATTGTGGAGTACATTTTCAACGGAGTATTACCTTCTGACAAGTCAAAGGCTCGGACTTTTCATAACTGGTTTGATTGAACAATTGTTCAACGGAGTGGGGGGCTATAAGTCCGACCAATTGGACCTAATGGATTGTATTCATGATTGGATGACCCGACCCTTCGGTTGAGCTTGGCGAACAAAGTTGTTTAATCAGATTTGTCCGACCTTTTGTAACTGATCTTCGAAAGGACCTATCTAATCTAATTATGATGGTCTGGGCCTGTCTTGTTGAGGTTCAGACATCTGAAAATATTGAACATAATATTATGTCATTTAGAAAATATTAAACATAATTTAATACAAATAAGTCATATCAAACTTAATCTTTGTTTACTAATCCAGTATTGAAAATGCTTGGTAAACCATGCTTATTGAAAATAATAATAGTAATAATAATTCCAATAAGAAACAGAACATTTGTGGAACAAATATATCTTCAATACTAAGAGATCTAAATATCCATAAATAAGGAAGATTCACAAAGCCAAACAAATGCTTCAATTTTCCTTTTGTAGTTTTCAGGGACTGTGTGAGAACCTGATTATAGCAACCACAAATCTAAAACATCTTGAGAACTGAAAAAGGAGAAAGCAGAACAAGAATAACATGGCTTAATCTTATCCTCGGTAAGCAAATCAAATAAAATAAACAAACGAGGGAATTAGAAAGAACATAAGAAACATGAGAAATATTCTCAACACCAAAACCAACATTTACACAAAATCATATTACATTCTGATAAAAAAAATCATATGCTATTTCTTCCATTTTTTTATGATATTGTTGCCACAAATGTAAAATTCACATGAAAAGATCAAACAGCAGTTCAAGTGCAACAATTAATAGAAATATACAGCAAGTAAATAAAATTAAAATTGTAAAAAAAAGAGTGGAACATCATATACTTTAAAATTGGTTTCTTCCAAACGAAATCCTTATCGGCTTCTTCATATCAAGCTGAGTTGAACCCATCAGGATAGTGTATGAGGAGATTCATCATACATGCATATATATATCAACTCCAAAAACAAAACAAAAAAAGAAATAAAAACGAAAGCAGCATTTTATTAGGTGCACAACCATTGCTTTGCATAAATTCTTGCAACTAATAAATACATCTCATCCAATTTTGGCAGAGACGTGTTTGTGAATGCATCTGTCTGCATCGAGCAGAAACGTGCCTCCAAGGCTCCAACTACAACAACAACTGGTTATGATCTCAACCATACAACAAAAACAGAGCATTCGGTAAAGTACAGAAGAAAACATTGCAATTTTTCATTATTTCAATCTATTTTGTAACTTTAATATTTGATTTGTAATTAAAAAGTACAAAGATATAACTAGGAAGCCTAAACAATAAAGCCCCCCAGTGTTGTCTTTTCTATTTCTTTTTAAAGGGGAAAAAAATGTATATTCCTCTATATATCTATCAGCATCCATTTTACAAAATTAGCATATGCTGACACACACAATATGAGCCTTTACATTCCCTATCTTAAGCTGTGTTGGCATCTTCTGTCCTATTTCCCAATTTGACAATATCTTCTACAAGAATTTTCCCATCTGTTGCATGAAGTTGAAAACCAATTAACATATAAAATCAACATTATATTAATGGCAATCCAAAACACCAAACAAAGTGAGTATAACACTTTGAAAATCAAGACAAATTTGGATTTTTTTGGATCTAAACAAGTAGATCTAAAAACATAAGAAGCACATTTGTTAAGCCTAACAATGCTGTTAAAGATACATTAGCAAATATAATTGAATCAATACATATTAGTTGGTGCCGAAAAATTAAAAAAAATTATGAGTAGCCGAGAGCTACAAAGTTGGGCAGAAAAAGGAAGAGAAAAAGATGGTGTTTAGACAAACCTAATCCACAACCCCCCACCCCTCTCACAAGCTGACCTGCAATTTCTACACCAACCTAGACCACAACCCCCCCACCCCTCTCACAAGCTGACCTGTAATTTTCTACACCAACCCCGACCACAACCCCCCTCCCCTCTCACAAGCAGAGCACAGCAAAAACCACAAGCCGAGTCCAGCTAATCAAGTGAAAATGAAGAAAAAAAAATATGATTTGCCAAATCCAGAGGTGGAAAGGAAGACTCACAGGAGAGTGGTGCTGTGGCGACGGTGTCGGTGACCAGAGACGGTGCTGCAGCGACGGTTTCGGTGACGAGTCAGGGCAAGCAAGCAAAGCGGCGACAAGTCAGGGCAAGCAAGAGAAGACGCACATGGTTTTACCAAATCCTAGTCCAGCTCGTGTAATCCCCCCCCTTCCCCACGGGATTAGAAGTTAAGTGAAAGGAGGGGATTGGATTTGGTAACCGGATATAGAAATCCGGTTCCCTGGCCATCACCAAACACCTGATAAAGGAGGGAACCAGATTTCGAGATCCAATCCCCCCCTTATCCGGTGTACCAAACGGGGCCATAGAGAATGCTTTCTTTCTAGCCTCCATAAACGCATCTAACTTGAACATCAGAGTGTATTAGGCTGGTACCACACCAGTACTCCAATACTTTCAAGTTAGTTCTATTTCGCAGATCCATGGCGGCAGACGGGTGAGCGATTTTGCACCACTACATTTATTTTACTAAAGTGTCAATAATTTGAAACTTTTGTACAATGAAATTTGCAGCCACAATTTAAAAAGTTTTCAAGAAATACTGGTAGTAAAGATGTTTTAAAAGATTATGAAAATATGAAATAAGAATTAATCATTTTCTTTCAAAAATTTGAAGGAAAAGTTTGTTTAACTTTTGATTTATGGAGTTTTAGGCAACAAATTGAATATTTTTCTTTAACTGCAAATTATGTTGATAGTAATTATGTAATGCAAAAAAGATTGCTTTCTTTTCAAATGTTAGAATTACCATATATGTGGAACTCAACTGAGGCAAACATTACAAATGAAATTGCTTTATCAGATTTGTCTTCGAATTTCTTTTTGTTTTTTCAATTTCATTAGATAATGCAAGATATAATGATAATGTTGTTTCATATCTACGAAATTGCTTAGATTTTCCATTGACAGGTGAATTATTTCGTATACGTTGTTGTGCATATATATTAAATTTATTTGTTCAAGATGGTTTGTCATTAATTGGAAACTCTATTGATAGAATTAGAAAAAATATTATTACTATTGCTTCTTCTCCTAGTAGAGCTTCATTATTTAAATATATAAATGCACTTTAGTACTCTGTAGTTTGCTAAACTTGCACATTAGACTTTCAATTTTTAAATGTATCACATTAAGCCTCAAATTTACATTTATGCAACATTAAGCCTTCAAGATTCAAATGTATCACATTAAACTTTTAATTTATAGTTTATGTCACATTAGACCTTCAAATTTCAAGAGTGCCACAGTAGTCTTTCAATTTATATTTGATACCAAANGAGCCCTTCCTTGGTCAAACTTGGTCAACTCGGTCAACTTTGAGAAATTTCAATATTTTCCCCGGGACGGGGTGTTACAAATACTTTCTATTTTGTAAAAAATTACAATTTAGTAAAATTAAATTAAATTTAACAAAATCTGTTAAATTCAATATAATAACTCTAAAATTATTTTCTTTTACCAATTTTCTAAAATATTTAAAACATTATTTTTTATTTCTCCAAAAAAAATTATTCATCCTAAAATAAAATAAAAAAATTCATGATGAAAAAATATAGGATTAAATAATTTTTCATGATATTTTTTTAGTAATTTAGGATAAAAAAATATCATGATGAAAAATATATAGGATAAAAAAATTCATGATAATTTTTTTAGCAATTTAGGATTAAATAAAAAATTTTAGATAAAAAAAAATTAGATGATTTTTTATTTATATTTTTGAAATTTGGCAAAAAAAAAAAANTGATTTTTTATTTATATTTTTGAAAATTGGCAAAAAAATGTAAATTAGAGGCTTAATGTATTACATTTAAAATTTAATGGCCTAATATGACATATAATATAAATTGAAAACTTAATGTAATACACTTGAAACTTGAGGATCTAATATGACATAAAATATAAATTAGAGGTTTAATGTATTACATTTGAAACTTAAAAATCTAATGTGCAAATTTATCAAATTATAAAAAACTAAAATGCATTTATCCCTTATTTAAAAATGCTTGTAAAGCAATTAATTTACCTTAAAAAAAATTCCTATTGATGTTCCACCAAGACAGAATTCAACATATAAAATGTTAAATATTGCTTTGACTTATGAAAATCAATATATATATATATATATATATATAACTTTGCAACAACGTGACACATGTTCTACACATTTTGATCCACCTACTGAAGATGATTGATTAAATGCTATGTTATTAAGAGATTTTTTAAAATATTTTATGATGCAGCATTGATTTTTTCTCATTTTTGGATGCCAACTTCTTGTTTGGTTATTCATCAGTTGCATAATATATTGCATGTATTTAATCAATATTTCTAATGACAAATACATTAATGTAATAAATTTTATGTTAGCTAAGTTTAATAAGTATTGGAGTAGTTTTCCTTTAGGTTTTAGTTTAGCTGTAATAATGGACCTAAAATAAAATTAGAAATTTTAAAAATATTATTAAATGAATCAAATAATAATGAAATCATTTATCAAACTTTCAAGAATATGTTTTTAGAATATAACTCTAAATGAGGCACCACTGTAGCTTCTTCACAACAATCTGAACGTCAATCAATTTCCTCTGAAGGGAAAAGTAAGCTTCCTTCATGGGCTTCTGTCAAAAGAAGAAGTTAACTACTTGTTCTTCTTCAGAGTTACTATGGTACCTTGATACTCTGCCCCTTGAAATAGATGATGATGACAACTTCAGTATTTTAGCTTGGTGGAAAGCACAACAAAATGAGTTTCCAGTGCTTTCCACTATGGCTCGTGATCTATTATCTATTCATGTTTCTACTGTTGAATCAAAATCTACATTTAGTGCTAGTGGACGTCTGATAAATGAATATCGAAGTAGATTAACTCCACTAATCATACAAGCTTTTATGTGTACGGCTAATTGGAAAAAAGCATATACAAGAACTTAATATCTCAAAAATGAATTACTAGAACATATGGAGGCCATGCAATTAGATGTTATTGAAGATGAATCAATACAAATCTATAGTATTTGATAAATTATGTAATTGAAATTTTTTTATTCAATATTGTAATTTAACTTATTTTAAAAATTGCTATGTAATTTAATATTTTATTTATTTAATATGTAAAACAAACAAATATCAAATTTATTATATTTGAAATATAGAAATTATAATTTTTTTATTAGAAATAAAATTTATGATGTATTTTGAATACATAAAATTATTAAAGACTTTTATTAATTTTTAATTTATTAAATATATATATTTTTTAGCATTTTTATAATTTTAATTTTTTAATAATAAATTTAGATGAAAATATCTGCTTCTTAAATTGTATTTGTTTATTATTTATTTTTTATGTTTTATAAATATCATAAATATTAATTTTTATATAATATATTTGAATCAAAAAAGGAATAAGTGTTTTGAAATTAAATATTGCTTTAAATTCAAGCTTAAATTTTAAATTTGAAGTCGGAGTCTGATACCTGAGCTTAAAGTTCGAAGTGAAAACCATGAGGCCAAGCTTCGGGCTTTAAAATTTAGAATATCGACTTAGTTTAAATTCTCTTTCCAACCTGAAAAAGCTCAGCTTGACCCCAAAATTTTAAACTTGGGTCGGACTAGGCGGCTCGAATTAACACCACTAGGCAAATTACATAAACATCTAAGTTTATTAATATTACAAACAAGTCTATCATATTAGAAAAATGAAGAAAACTTTCTATACTATTTTAATTCATTCAGAAAACTTTCTATCTCTTTTTTCTCTTAGGTGACTAATTTTTTTTCTTTTAACTTATTCTCTCACCCTCATTCTGTTTTCTTCCTTTCCTCTCACCATTTTTCTTTTCTAAAAAAATAAATAATTTTTTTAATAATATTAATTTTATATTATATGTGTAAATAATTTATATTTTTTTATTTTTAATCTTTGTATAATAATATACTTGTTCACTATTTTGAAAGACCCACATCTGCCTTTGCTTTTTCCAACTCAGATTTCTCACTCTTTTATTTTTTTTTCCTTGCTAACCATTTATTTTTAAATTATTATTTATTTATTTATTTATGGGTGTTGGCCTTGTAGCTAGTGTGGTTGATACAACTTCTCATGAAGGAGATGCATTAGCTTGTATCTATCACATTCAATTTCAGATAGATAGGGAGCAGAGAGAAAGGAGACAGTAAGAGAGAGAGAATAGAGAAAATATTTTTATTTTTATATATTTATTAAAGAGGATAGAGACATGAGAGAGAAGGAGAGGAGAGCAAAGCATAAGACAGAGGAAGGAGAGAGAAAGAGACAGCTTGAGAAAGAGAGGGATGAGACATAGGGGAGAGATAAAAAAAAATTAATTTTAAAATATTTTTTTTATTAGATAGAAGTGAGAGACATGAGAGAGAGGGAAATGAGAGCGTCAAAGAAAGGGAGGAGAAAGAAATAGATAGCATGAGAAAAAGGAAAAAGAAACAGGGGGAGCGGAGAAAGTGAGATAGAGGAGAAATAAATTAAAATTAATGAGAGAGGAATAGGAGAGCGTCAAAGAGAGAAAAAAGCTGAGGTCTTTTTCAAAAATATACAAAGATAATTTTATCATTTTTCTGTTAACATTAACAGATATTAGCTATCGACAATGGATATTTCTGCCATTTTTCTAATTTGAAAGACCAGTTTGTAATATTAACAAACTTTAGAAGAGGTATAAGTAATATGCCCATATATATATACACACAAAGTCATAATTTGTTTTTTAAAATCTTTCTAAAAAACACTTTTCATAGATTTTTTTAGAGAAGGAAATAGAAAAATGGGTTTTTATTGTTTATCAAAAGTTATGGATCTGATGTTTGTGTAGTGTGTAGCGTGAGATCCATTTCACACCAAAATTGTCTTCTTTTTTTTTTTTGATTTTAACGTTTTGAAAATAGTTTCTTACAAGTAACATGGATGGAAATTTGATAGGTCACTGGTTTTAGTGGCGAAAAGTCACTGACTGATATGGAATATAAAAAGATAATGAAAGTTTAAAAACTAAATTAAAAAATAAAAATTTGTAGCATTACAAGGAAAAAAAATTTCATAGTGGTTATTTCCAAATTAGATAGAAAGAATCAATGATTAGTTGTAATTTTGCCGAAACCAAAAGGCTCCTGTAAGGCTGCAAAGAAATATCAGACATGTTTACAAAACACCACAATCATCATCTGAATTTCCTAATTCAGAGACAATTTTGGCATGGATCATGGCAAGCAAGGATGAACATAAAAGACATGTTGGGTTGATTTGCCTCACAAGGTGTTGCAAATGCCTCTTGCAGTGCACCAGCAGCAACAAACAAAATCAAAGCCATGCAATGGACCATGATGAGCTCAGAAAAGGTCCGTGAAAAGAACAATCTTGTAATAAAAGAAGCAAAATGGTGGTACCTCCATATGTTATGTTCAGTCATGTGATGGACATGCACTGCCCACCTTTGCAATTAACACTATGAAAAACTCTGAACTCACAAAGAATTTGCAAAGTATAAGGGACACATATGCCCATTTCATCATGATAGTGGTTATTTAATTTAGTCATGAACAATTTTTCGAGTATACTTTCGAAGTCCATTTTATAATGCTTCTCTACCACTAGTAATCATTTTTTGTGCTGACTAAAATGAAAACCATGTGTAGGAAAGACAAATATTAACTAGATATACCCAACAAATTAATAGGGCAATCTTTATGAATGAACTGAAGACACTTTTTAAATTACCTAGTTAACACTATGAACCACTGAAACAAGATTTAAACAAAATCATGGATCCTGAAAATTCAAGTTAGATAAATTTTACATATAGCTAGCGGCTATAAAAGCAATAATATATTACCTCGGCAATAAAAGTCACCATAATCAAAATTGTAGAAATAATGGTTAACCTGCTATTGTTTAAAATAATGATAGGAGAAACTATTAAACAATTGGTAAGAGAAGGGATGAGTTAACAAGGAAATGTGGAAAGTTCTAAACAGAATGTCGGAGCACAACTGTTTAAAAATGTAGAGAAAAAATCCACCAAAGAAAAATATATTGATGACTACAATTATATAGTAGTTTTAGTGACTTGTAGTCTTGTATCACATAGTAAAAAAGGTAACGAGATTAAATTTTGAAGCCACTTAGTACATGAATACAGCAAAAATTGGGCCAACCATGCTCAAGAAAAAAAAAATCAAATATGGGTCAATATAGTAATATCAAATGAAAGACTAAGATTATAAATATGAATATTAAAAATTAAAAAGTTTATAAAAGTTGTTAAAGTCTATGATAATTATTAAAAAAAATTGATAAATGTCATTTAAATTCATTCATATTTTTATAAAGTCTACAAAAATATGTGATTAAAAAAAAAATCTATAAAAGTCTTTTTAAACTATTGATTGCATACACCTCTTAAGTATCCCACTATAATAGACTTTTATTTTTCCACAACTTTCTTTTTGTTTACTTTTTGGTTAAGTTTTTTTTTTTTGGTAAATTGATTGCATTAAGAGCACAAAAAAATGCCACATAGAGCTAGCAATAGGAGGGAAATACCCATCATTTCCTTAGCAATCAAAGCTAAAAACTGAGATGGCAAGACCTCAGCAAAGTTATTAGACAAAACCACATTCTTATTTTTCCTAAACGACCAGTTTGTGGCGAAGTCTGCACACAATTTTGCTAACCTGGAGGTCCAAGGAAAAGACCACCTCTTCTCAATACTTCTTTAAACAAAAGAACCCTATACATTGTCTCCCAACAACATAGGTAATCAGAACTGGAAATCTACTTGACCACCCCTAGAGCATCAGACCTCCATTTAATGGCAGGCCACCAAAAGACAGTGCTAAATTTGAAACCCACACTAGGGCTTCTAGCTTGCAACTTGGGGACTCATATCAACTCCACAATGGAAGGCAAAGTAGATAAGACGCCCTTTAAAATCTCTAACAACCATAGCAGCCGCCAAAGAACCTCCCCAAACAACCTTATCAACATTTATAGCCACCTAATTCTCACCATGGTGAAGTCATGGGCAAACGGCTGGAGGTTCCTTGTGCCTAATAGGGTTTCAAAAATTGACCAACCAATCATCTGTCCTTTTTCCAAAAATTGACACCACTAGAGCAAAATCATCACGGCCACTGGAGGTCCCTTATGCCGCTAGCTTATTTATGCTTGTGCGATGGTTTATGCCTCCTAACTGGATTTATGAATTGCATACATGTGTGTGAATATATGAAATGACAATAATTTTTACAGAAAATATTATTACCCGCTCTGTATATGATGATTTGTTCACTTATATATCTGTGGCTTTTCACTGGAGATTTAATGGTTAGCTTACCTGCCCAGTATATATATGATGGGTTCATATATATATATATATGTATATATTCTGTGGTTTTTCACTAGAATGTCCCTCATATATTGTATTTCATTGATGTGTGTGTTGTTTTATATTTCAAGATACTTTGGCATAACTGAAATATATTAATTATGATATTTTTATATATATATATATATAAATTTTGAAAATTTTTAAATTTGGAAATTTGAAAAATGCTGTTGAAGCTACTCGGTGGGAGGAAAAACAGAACCTTGGAATGACCGGAGCTGATTGAGAGGGGGAGCACCGGAGGGGGGCAATCGGGACTTGGGAATGAGCTTCTTTCGGAGAGCACCAGAACTGACTGAGAGGGGCTTCTTTCACCTGAGAAGGGAGCGTCGGAGCTGCAGGGGCTATGGGGGGTTGTCGGGTGACAGTCTCACTTGGCTTGGGAGAGAAGGGCGACCATAATTGAATGTTGTTTTAGTTTAGGGCAAAACCGGCCTTTTTTTAAAATATACTTGTCAGATCGGGTTAATCGGGTTTTTTACTGTCCAACCTGAAACCAGACTTGAAGTCAACAGGTTGGATATCATCCAACCTAATCTAAAAATTCAAGTTTTCCAATGAATTGGATTGGATCAGCCGTGTTAGGTCAGGTTGTTGGATTTTTGTACACCTATAATATATTTTATTAAAAATATTTAATTTAATTT
>QANX01003246.1:1260-13120 GCA_003254975.1 Ochetophila trinervis
ATGAACACTATATGGCCATTCAAATGTTTTGTGTTAAATGAACCTTACATTTTTCTTATCAAATATTCCGTATTTAAGGCCTTTGTAAGTTGGGTGGCTGGTTGCCTTCCTCCCCAAAAGACGAGGAACTGCTTGGGAAATCCTACATGCAATACCATCATCCCCTAGCTTGTGGATACTTTCATAAGCCCACACGTACAACATTAGCCAAAATTTCAAGTAAATATATACAGCAACATTAGATATAGTGGTAAGTATAAACCGGATCCAATTTATATACAATATATATGTTTATGTATATTATATATACAGGCGTACTGCAACATGCTATGTCGTAGTATTTCACCTGAAATGCTAGAAAGAATCCTTTTACGTCGTGGCTGCCAGATGCATTTTGCACTTCGCCCGATGGTGGCCTGATGAAGAACCCATGCAGTGCTTTAACAGTCTTGTTGTACAGAAATTCCCCCACGGATAGCTATTGAATCTATCCAAATCTTTGAAGAGTATAGTAAATTTGTGCGGAATTAATGTTTTACGCGACACACCTAAAAGTCCAAAGTTCAGTAAATATAGCAGCGCCATCTTCACAGCATCCATAGTTTCCGTACCAAACTTTGCAGTCTCAAAACATTTCTGCAACCGCTCAATCTTGATGGACCTCGAGTTGTCTAAGTACTTCTCTCATAATTGAAATGGGGTTGCGATGATTTGTATTCCATCATTGTGGTCCACAATGTCGGGGCTGCATCGTAACCCAATGACTAATGCAAAATCTCTCTCTGCGAACTGCACACCAGTTCCGCTTATGTTGAACTCCAGTTTCTCCATGTCATCTGACTCCACTTTTTTCAGCCCTAAGTGGTGTACTAATTGGCCTTGGTGCACGATCTTCTGCTTATCAATGAAGTGACAAAAACACGTTTTGGTAAACTCCTGCAGCTGCACAACTGTAAGCTTGCTCTTTATCTTTTCAATAGCCTGAAAAGTCTGCGCATATGATGACAAATTTGGTGCCCAGACCTCGCCATCCTTAAAAATACGCCTTTAAACTAATGTGTTATCCTGTTAACACAACAACGTTTAATGGAAAACGTACATAAACACGCAGCCTCACTGTTAACATATTTAAATCTTAAATAATATGTATGCATGTCAAAGATAATTTATGGCACGACAGAATGAGAAACAAAACCCGTAGGCCTCCCAAATGACTCATTTACAATTGACCCTGTGGTATATTTTAAGGTACCTCGTGTGTATCGCGGGGTACATCAGTAATAATACACTGAGAATAAATTGCCCGATGTGACCTCGAGGCCCCAGCACAGAGTTACAGGAGTAATGGCAGAGATCCTATCTCGACATCCCAACATACCCCGTGTTATATACCGTGTCACCCAATGTTACACACGGGAAAGACGGTACTTCAATTATTATATATTTCACCTCGCGTGTAACACGGGGTCCCCGCGTTCTATATTCGGGACAAATTGCAGAGACCCCAAATGACGCACCTTATTTTTCCCGTGTTACACAGTGGGTCGGCCGGTATACAACACGGGAAAATTAGGTCATTATATGGTTTTTGATGTTACGCTGCCACAGGTGGTTGGTCGTTGGGTTGACGTTTCAGCTTCTCCAAAAGTCTCGCCGGAGGGGCTTGTTCTTTGCCGCTTTTGCGGAGGTTGCTTCGCCTTGACTTTCCCGGCTATTTGCTTCACCCTCCACATCGTTCTTTTCAATAACAATCCCTATTCCGTGGTTGTTCAAATTTCCGAGTCCAAACGGTTCAGTTGTGAAATTTCTGTTAAGGAGATGAAGGAAACCTAGATTTATTGGTTCCGGTCGTCGGCGGTTGGAAGATAAACCAACCATCAAATTTTGTTGCCCTTCCTTTTCCCTCCCAGAATGCATCAAAAGCCCTAATTTTCTAAACTTCCCTACCCCGTGTTCGTGCAAGAAGGCCTCGTTCCATTTAGTATCCCAATTTAAAGGGTGTTGTAATTGCCCCGTTAAAGTGGTCGAGGTCCCCGCGTAGATATACGGCACAAATGACAGAGACAAATATAGTGATAAAGATTTACACCCCATTTCGTACACCGGGGTAGCCCGTACGTTACACGGGTTAATTTGCTTGCTTCAACTGAGTAGTACCCCCCTCCCACTTAGTATCCCAATTTAAAGGGTGTTGTAATTGCCTCGTTAAATTGGTCAGGGTCCTCGTGTAGATATACGGGACAAATGACAGGGACAAATATAGTGAAGCTCGAGTTACACCCCGTTCCATTTACCGGGGTAGCCCGTATGTTACACGGGTGAATTTTCTTGCTTCCACTGAGCAGTACCCCCCCTCCACTTATGGTGCCCCGCGTATGTATATGGGACAAGTGGCTGAGAAAAATATAGAGTTAACCTCGTTTCTTACCACGGGATATCCCGTACATTACATGGGTAGAACAATATGTAATACGTTAAAAAAATCCCTTCTGATCGATTTCAATAGGTACCCCGGATATGACACGGGGAGCTCGCTTTTGGTTATGGGGTGTCTCTAAAACATGTACCTCACTTGCCATAAGTGAATAATAACATTTAATTACTATAAAATTGTATTGAACCACATGAGAAATGATCACTATAAAATTTTGTAATAAATGTGAGAGCAACTTAAGGTTTGGTGTATTACCAACAATAGTCATTAATGCATCACCAACTTTCCCCTCTTTCCTCTGAATGGTTATCTTCAGCTATATTCTTTGTAATAGTCCCTCTATCGGAGTACAAATTACAAACCATCTGAACAATAAATTGACTCGGAAGAATTATCAATTTCAGTGGATCCAAATAGCTAATGCTTACAAAGCACAAGTGAGGTATTTACAATATAGTATATTTATTTGTTACAGTTAGAAATACGTATGACCCATTATGAACTAATTATTCATAGTATTTATTTTAAAACTATCCTCATTATGGTCAAAGTATTCTAAAACCATGGTGTATTAGTTTGCTTGCTAGTGCAATTACAAATAAAAATTTTGTGCTATTAGTTTTTTAAACCCTACTTTAGACATTGTTTAATTGTTATTGCAGATATAAATATTGAGTTATTTTAATTTTAAATAATTAAACTAATAATTAAACTTCAGTTATCTTGCACATTAATTTTTACATTTAAAATAATGAAAGTTAAGTTTATTATAATCAACTGTATGTATAGGTAAGACATTGAATATTTCATCATTGGATGGATAGTTTATATAACACACCAGTATCTACATAAATAGATTGCAATTATGGAGTCACAAATAGCATCGTCGGTGGGTTAGAAGGTGATGAAATGCAGACAAGTTCAGTTAGTTTGAGCACCTCAAATGTTCAAATGGAATTCAGAGATGGAAAGAAATATGGTTCATTGTCTATTGAAGACATGATCGGTGAAGAATTTGAGTCAATTGAATCTGCAAGTGAGTTTTATTCAACATATGCCAAAATAATTGGATTCGGGGTACGCAAGCATCATGTAAAAAATGTTTGTAACAGGGAAATTTGGAAACGAATATGGGTTTGTGATAAGGAAGGATATAAAAGCTCCGAGTGGAACGAAATGAAAGATAGGAAGATGGAACCAAGGGCACTAACTAGAGTAGGGTGTCCAGCTTTATTTGGTGTGATTAAAAATAGGTCAAAAGGCAACTGGATAGTTATTAAATTTGTACATGGCCATTCTCATCCGTTGCTACATGGGAACCAAATACAATGTATTTGATCCAATTGATCAGTTGAAGATCCTTATCTTGTAGAAGCCAGACGCATGCACGATGTTGGCATTGGAACATCAAAAATAATGGACTACATGGTGGACAGAGCTGGTGGATATGATCATGTGGGGTTCAATTTGAAAGATTTGCGCAATCAATTTACTGCTGATCGAAACGACGATATACAAGAAACGGTTGCAGAAAGTTTGATCGCCCACTTTCGCACTAAGAAGGTTATAGATCCAAATCTATTCTTCGACTATATAGTTGACTCAGAAAATAGATTGTCAAACATTTTTTGGGCGGACTCAATATCTCAGTTCGATTACCGTTGTTTTGGGGATGTGATGGCATTTGATGCTACTTACAAAACTGATGCGTATGGGAAGCCATTAGTGATAATAGTGGGTGTAAACCATCATAGTAGGACATGCATATTTGGAATGGCACTGATAGTCAATGAATCAGTGGAAACGTATACATGGGTACTGAACACATTTCTATAAGCTATGTATAATATGCATCCGATTTCAGTGGTGACTGATGGAGATAAGGCTATGAAAAAAGCAATTCAATACATTTTTCCACACTCGAACCACCGACTGTGCACATGGCACATAAAGAGAAATGCTCAAGCAAATTTACATGATCCAGACAAGGTACGGGCGTTCACCGATTGCATGATGAACGAGTACAGTGTGGAAAAGTTCCAAACTCAATGGTCTCGCATGGTGGACAAATTTTCGTTGCACAGGAATGAATGGATTAAAAATATGCATAAGACACGTGGAATATGGGCTGAAGCATTCATGAAGGGAAAATTTTTTGCTAGCTTGCGTAGCACTCAGAGATGTGAGAGCATGAATTTCTCTATGAACAACTACGTGAAGGGCAGATTGAAATTGTATGAGTTCATAATGCAGGTAGATCGGGCAATATCACGGGTGCAGAACAAGGAGATGCATGACGATGTTAAGAGTAACTATACGATTCCAATGCAAATTACACATCTCAAACATTATGAGAAACATGCAGAAGAAGTATACACAAGAAAAATTTATAAGAAAGTGCAGCTCCAGCTATAGGATAAGACATTGTTGATAAATAAAGATTGTATCGAATATGGAGATAGGAGAATGTACAGCTTGACTAAGTTTAGAGAACCTCAGTCCAAATGGAGTGTCACTTACTATGTTGACCATAACCATAGACAATGTTTATGCAACATCTTTGACAGTGTTGGCATTCCATGTAGCCATTCACTGTACATCATGAAGCAGGAGCATCTTGATAAAATTCTTGAATCGTTGCTTATACATCGGTGGAGAAAGGACGCAAAGATAGATTGAATTAAACAACAGTGTGCTGAATTATCAAATGAGGCAGCAACATCACTTCGGTATGCCTCCTTAAATGTAATTACCAGCAAGATTTGTTTGTTTGGATCCAAAACAGAAGAAGGATACGAAGTGGCCAAAAGAGAAATGTTTATTTGAAAGCTCGATTGGAAGAAGCTGCAAGGGTCTTTGACGAAACTGAATTGAAAATTGGAGATAGGAAAGGAAAACACAACGTTTTAAGAGATCCAATTGTCATGAAGACCAAAGGTGGAGCAGCTGCTGGGACGAAAGAGGCAAAAGAACGACGATGCAGTCAGTGCAAACTGGTTGGTCACACGAAGCGGACTTGTTTAAAAAAAGCACCGGATGACAATGATGGAGACGTAAATGCTTCCAACAGTGTTGCATTAAATGATAGTGCGTCCGAGATTGGCTGGGAGTCATCACGGACGGTGGACTTCATTGAACACAAGTTGATGCACACTAGAGGGTGGGGGACAATATGTAATGAACTTACGTCGGAAGGAACATTTCAAACTAACCCAAGTGTAGACAACGCAACACAGGACGATTCATGGAGAGGATGGTGGCGTGTTTAGGGTTATTCTTAAGTTCGAACTTTGGAATGACTGAAAGACAATGTATGAATCCAAGTACTCAAATGTTTAGCATGTACACAAAGTTTTACATTAAATTGAATCGAAGGACTTAAACTCTTGACGGAAATACTAAATTGATGTATTAATGGGCAAATGTCCAAATTTGGTAGTTCTTCAAAGAATCCATTGTATTTGTTGTCAAAAACTTAGCCCGCGTATACATGTATACGGGACAAACAGAATTTAATATGGTAAACTCTAAATAATATAAAACTTAAGATACTATATAATATTTACCCTAAATTGGTAAGGATTTACAATAAAGCTGAAAACACAATTGGAAGTTATTTGAACACTAAACTAGCATTCTAATCCTGTGTATTCACAACAAAATAACAAAATTGTTTATAAACCCAAGTTATCTTTTTTTCCTTTGGCCCGATGTTGCCTGTTATGCCCTTCGGGATGGAGGATGAGTTATATTTGCACGCTTCCGGGGTGATTTGGCAACAACCACCGAACGCTCCTCATCATATGCAATTGCTTTTTGATACAGTCGAGTCGCTTCGGTATTATGACCATTTTTGATTAGGTCCAATGCAGTATAAGCTCTCTCCATTTAGGAGTCAAACTGCACAAGTGAAGATAGTATGTTACAGCTCGCCCTATATGGTTATATATATAGGACCAAAAACAAATTCAAACATATAAATTGCAAATAATGAGAATGTATAGAAAAATTAGATGTTCAAATTCGTGGGGCTGTCGCTTACTTGGCGTTCTTCTGTCAGCTACATGTACTTGATGACATACAGCCCACAGTCATGGTCATTTGGTTGTTCTCTCTGGTTTTTTGGGTAATGCATGGTAAGAGAAGCGAAGAAGTTCATTTTATTGAAAAGTTGTTGGACTTCATCAATGAAGAGAAAATCCAACGAACGCATCTGCAACAGTCATTAACAATGTTAGGCGATATCATAAATGGATTGCAATTTCTTAAATTTCAACAACTTACTGTGGATAAGACAATAAACTTACAATGGAGTGTGCCAAATCTTCTCGGATGATGGTTCTCCTTGGGCTTGGTAGGGGATCCCATATCTCACAAACTTGTCCTGGCACACATACAACCACTAGAAACCAGTGACCATGTGGATCATGTAGAGGAATGGATATCTATAAAATATTGACAGCGAGTTCAACCATTATACATAATTATCTTCCACATTACCATTCAAGACCTGATTGTAATGAAGAATAAAATGCCTTTTATGTTACTCACATTTTCACAGCAATTAAGCTTCCCCATGTACATGTTCCTGAGTTTCCCTTTTTTGTCAAAGGTGGCCATGTCCCTATCATTTTTTAATGCTTGTTGCTATCCAATGCAAAACAAACAAGAGTACATTCAAAGGGTTTATAGCAATGATCTGTAGCTAAACAAATTAAGAAAATGATATCTATATTCCAAGTACGTACCTGGAAGTATGTTGGCAAAAACCATTTCCTAGATTCGTCTGCATACGAACTGCGTTGCTGGTGCATTAGCATGTTTGCCGCTAATGATATGACCTGCACAATCAACCAAACGTTGGTAAGACACTTATGGTACGTGAACAGTTTACGAAACTAACTCGAAACCGATCGTAACTCACATAGCCATTCAGCCACGTCGAAGGACGTAAAGACATAATTGTATGGCGAGGATAAAAATTCTATGTGGTTTGCACCAGCATTTCCCTAACAAAACACCCAAAAATTTTCAATGTTTTGATGACAATTATTATAGAAAACACAATGCACACGTAAATAATTAGCCTCGTTTGAAGGATAGCAAATGTATGTACTCTTGATCAAGGGTAGAGTCAAAAATGTAGGCCAACAACTTCGCATTGGCTGGTGGGATCATTTTTTGGACACGAAATGGACCTGCGCTGATTAAATCAGAAGAGCGGAGGAGAATTTTTTGAACTTCACTTCTTTTAACAGCGTCATCCTTCACTGGCACGCGACTACCACGTGTTGCAGCCCGTGTAGGCACAAGATGCTGTGTGGGCGCATTGGAAGAGCCAATCTTACCATGAAAACATATAATGCCAGAGTTAGAGTCTTATTACACTGAATGAAGCTTATGTAGCAGAAATGACAAACAAATCAATAAATAACAAATGCCAAATTTCCTTACAGCATCGGGTTGTAGCTGTTTCACCAACGTATCCAAATGCTTGCCGAACTGTGAGGTATTAAAGGAGGACGAATCTTGTCTGCATTTTTCTTTTGTGCAATGTCTTCCTCGGTGGAAACCACTACGAGTGAGGACTCCTTCTTTCCCATCTCACGCTGGTCGGCTGGCACTGGTTCTTCATCTTTACTCTTCCGTTTACCAATATTGACCTTGGCATATTTGGTATCCGAATTTGAGGCATTCACAGTCAGCTTTTCAATTGCTTCCCTCAACTGTGTCATAGTCTCTGAAATGGTTGCAAGGTGATTTGTGACATCCACCTTGAATGTCCGATAGTTATCATCCGAAGCTATCAATTTTCCATTCAAAACAGCAATGTCTTTTTGAATGTCCTGTATAGCTGTTCTGATATCTATCATATCGTCATTCTCCTGAGCGAGTAGTCCTTTCGTAGGTTGGTACGATTTTGATGCTTCGCCCTGCATAACCTATAATACCCACAGTTTCATTTTAATCGACTACGGGGTCAAAACTTAGACTACACGAGGCAGACTAATATGCACAAATTTAGGAAAACACATGAACATGCAGAATATTTACTAAATTTACCGTGTCAAACATGAAACTTCCATTTCGGGTGAATGTCTTCATGAATCGCTTCATCTCAAACTCTCCCCAAGCAGTGACGGGTGTCAACGATCTTCCGACGAATCTCTTCGCAGTCAAATACACACCTAGGTAAAAAAAGCTGCATGACATGGAATAAGAATGAAGTATCGATAAATAGGTTAGAAAAATTGAGTAATGAAGATAATTATAGATGATTTACCTATAAAATTAGGACGCAATCAGGAATATAGAGTAGATCGCGCTCCTTATACTTCCTCAGCCTGTCGACGAACCCATTGAATGTAAACAGTGCCCACTTCTGCTTACTAATCAGTTCAGGCTTCGTCACTCGCCCGATAGCGGTTGTTTTTATGTACATTCTTGAGTTAGGACTTAGAATTGTCCCCATAAGAAAGAGTGTGAATACCACCTTGAAATCATCGCTAGGTGTACGATATTTGAATAATAGAGCCTGCAGGTCAACAATCGATATGCCTGCTTCTGGTGTGCCGTATTTCCTTTTCAGCACCTCAATGTCCTCCGTCTGGTACTCGTCATCAACTTCGCCGCGGTGATCAACCAGTCCCAATAGTCGTTCCACATCGTGGACACCTATTGTGTAATGCACTCCATGGAGTGTGAGTGTACAAGAAATTGGATCGAATTGATCCACCAGCCACTACACCAGCTGCTTCTTTATCCCACATTTTCCAACTTATGAAATAACCGAACCCTAATTCATTTATTGCCTTCTTTTGAGCCTCGCTGAAAGCTTTTGCAACTCTCCATACTTTTTCTAGAGTACATCTACTAACGAAAGTCGTTTTCCTCTGGGCTCGGACCCCTTCGTATTTTTCTTTCTCTTCAGGATCAAGGTCTTTCCATTCCTTAGCCAATTCTTTCATAACCTAAACATAGAAAAAACTCAACATTATATTTTTTTCTCACGTGTAACTACTACTCACAGACAATAAAATGTTCTACCTACATCCGCATTAACTTTAAAATCATGATTTTTCTTGCGGAGTTCAACCTCGATGTTACTGCAACAAAATAAATTATAACGAAATATAAATTCTGCATATTAGTAATACCTTTTTATCTAAAAGAAAACCCTAAAATTACTTTATCTATCAAACAATTTGAATTAGGTACTCACTAATAATTAAACCATCCATTCAAAGACATTTTTTTTGAATGGATCTTTTCCTTCCCTGATCCTAATGCTGTTTAATCATAAATATCACGTGCACGGAATGAGTTATACAACAACATTTCATACAATAAAGGAAATTTGAACAACTATGTAAAACTGTAAAACATATATAAAATATTTTACTGCAGGGTACCCCGTGTATAAAACGGGATATATCTGTAATGGGTCTTTATGAAATAAACCCGGGTAATACCCGGGTCCCCCGCGTCCCATATGCGGGGCATATGGCAGTGAAGCTAGTGCTTCATTTTCCTCCAGTCTTACAGAGAGGGTTACCCCGTCGTCAATAAGGGGTACCCTGTTTTCAAAAAGGGGTACCTCGTCGTCAACAAGGGGTAAAAAGCTTGAATGGTTCATTAAGAAATTACCCTGGTTAATATCCGGGGCCCCTGCGTACAATATACAGGACATATGGCAGTGACACCAAACATGCGCTTGCCTTTGTCCCCATACTAATATGCGGGGTGCCCCGTTATACACACGAGATAAAAAACTTTCATCCCCAATTAATATTTTACCCCGCTGTATCCACAGGTCTACCGCATACGTTGTATGGGGTAAAAGGCAGAGACACTTAATGTGATGTTTTGCCTTTTACCTCGTATTTATATGCGGGATCACTCGTGTAATTAGCGGGGTATCTCTTTAAAATTTACCTTAAATCTATGGTATCCATATACCAACCTTTCTACATTGTCTATCTCTAAACGACAACAACTAAACTTATACAACCCACATTTAACCCTTTATCACACAAACAACATCATATGACATGAAATAAACCCATGAACACTCAATGTACTTAAAATTACAAATACAATCACACATTATCATAGTAATTACCTTCACCTCCATTTTAAGAGATGGACAATGTATTGTGGCCTAGATTTGAGTATGATAAATTGCTTTGCCTACCTATTATGCATTATAAAATCACAAACTATCAATTATACATTCATCAAGCAATTATGAAATAATAAAAATTTACATGCTTTTTAATCAAATTGGAATATTGTCTTAACTTCTTCAGTGCAAACTTGTAACAATAAATTAAACACTAAATTTAACGGAAGAATAGGGGAAAAGAGGAAAAAAAAAGTTTTACCAAACCCCAACCAGCGGATATGATCGTGAGGAAAGGAGAAGAGAAAAAACAATTTTTTTTTGCAAATTTCATGATGAACCGGGAGAAATCAATGGGAGAAGATAACAAATTTAACAAAAACGAAAACAAAATAATAGGATATGAAATCGTCATAGAAGTCGCAAAAATGGAGAGTTTTATTTAACATCAAAGGTCCGGTCCGGCTAGTTGTGGAGCAAATGGAAGACCAGAAAGAAAAAAAAAATCAATACAACTTTGGAGGCTTACCGTTCGAAGAAGATGGAATATGCCGAATTTTTTTTTCCTTTGCCGCTAACTCTGCTTGTTCGAAACAAACAATAACAGGGGAGAATAGTTTAACTTTCAAATGAGAAGAGTTGATGCGTGGGCTGGGGAAGAGGAAGATGCGAAAAAAGAAAAAACAGTTACTTTTTTTTTACCGGTTAAATAAGTTACAAGTCAAAAGTGAAAAATTTTATTTAATGCAACCATTGAATGTTGCACTCTAACCTTGCCCACAATTTAGGGGACAGGGAGGAAATGGCATATGTTGACATGAGGTTTTATTTATAATAGGGGTGTTTGGCAACAATGCTTCTACAGTTTCAACACTTCTGCACTCGACGCGGTGGTGTCGAATTAAGCATCAACATCTTTTGAAATTTGTCTAACATTATGATTTTTTTTAACTATTAAATAATATTAACTTGAATAAAAATTTCTTTCTTATTATACCCCTAGGAAGGGGAATCTTCTCATGTGGAGTCAACATCTATTTTAACAATTAAAATTAAGTTCGCAATCTTGAAAGTTTTTGACTGGCCTTGCATTGTTTAATAATTTCAGGAAGTTGGTGCTTAATACAATACTATAGCCTATAGGTGGTAAAATAAAAAAAAAAAACTGAAACTATAGGGGACATTGGTGTCAAAAACCCATATAATAATCCTAAAACTGCTATCAATTTACTTACTGGCTGCTATTGTGATAATATTTAATTAATTTGTATAAGACTTTATTTTTTATTTCAGGGTTTCAAATA